>JAPEVW010000816.1:0-46331 GCA_027921565.1 Artemia sinica | reverse complement strand
ATATATATATATATTTGTTGATAAATTAAATCATATGCACTTTTAAAAGTGTTTTCTTTATTATTCTGTGTATTAAGAAATATTTTTCAGCACAAGTCAGAAAATGAAAGTACGTAAAACACAAAAGAAGAGAAATAAGAAACTTCTAACTTCATGCTCTAGATATACCACCTTTTACTCACTGAACAAGTGTCCAATTACTGGATGAATATACCCGAATTACATCCCTTCCTAAAGTAGATACCTCAGTGAGTGAAAGCCATGAACCGTTTGGGGAAAATTTGAAAACTGAATTGACAGTTTTTAGTGTTCCAAGTTTAATAATAGCTCCATTGATAAGACACCATACAACTAAACATACCTTAAAAAAAAAATTAATACAGTAATGTAAAAAATGCAAATTTTTGAGCAACAAGGTCTCCGTGAATTTAATTGCGAAAGGAGATATCGGATTTTTTTTTTTCGCAAAGGTTCGATTTTTTGGCATAAATGTTTGAACTTCTTTCTGCATACACACTTTTATGCTTTTTGTATTTTTCATCTGCCAACAGATTTGGGAGGAGTAATAATAATGGGAGGAGGAGGAGGAGGAATACCCCTTTTATCGGCAATAGCCCTTGTTTAGATTATAGAAAGAAAATTACAAAGGCATGTTCATTGTAATTTTTTGGATATTAGTTTTTGGAATTGCTGAATAATTTTAAACGAGCTAACGTTATCAATCAATCAATCATTTATATTGGTACTGACGGTTATTCCGTTCAAGAAGCTTAGATTATTGTGGGCAACACAATACGAGTCTTTTAAGCAAGATGAAATGATTAGGCCACTGGATAGAACTAAACCAGTTAAGAGAGGAGCCAGGCAAGGTGCAATCGCCACACCTTGTTATTTAAATAATTATGTTTTCGAAGCTCAGGACCAGTGTGAGATGTCTTGCGTTCTCTTTGGCCTCAATATCTCCTTAGTCACTTATGCTGATGAAACTTTTAACATTAGTCGAACTTCAGACAAATTTCTGAAACTTTCCAAAACCTGCAAGTAGAATATTTAAAATATGGTCTTGAATTTAACGCTGCAAAGTCCGACGTCGTGGTTTTTAACTGGAAAGGCTCACTTCCTCATGAAATTGTACTTGGGAATTCAAAGATCTGCCCGTCTGACCAAATCGTTTATTATGGAATTTCCATTGGAAATACAATCTCTCATACTCGTCATCTCCCAACAGAAGTCATTAAACACCGCACATCAGCAGCCTATGCTTCCATAGTCTCTGCTAAGCTTCGTTTCGATCGCCGTTATCTCGCAACGCTGTACAATACTGTTGCTCTCCTCCACATCCTCTACATTGCACCCTTCTGGAAGATTCTTACAAATGTTGATAAATTGAAAATCTGCTTGACTTTTTATCGTTTCGCAAAATACCTACTGAGATATCCAACCTGGACACACAATTCAAAGCTCATCAACAGTCTGTCAAAACATAGCAGATCCTACTATAGCTGTTGCTATACTTATGGAGAAATACAGCCCCGAGATTTCACGACATGCTTGGAGCCAACTTCTTCAACTATAGTTACCTTGTCATAGTTGTATAGTGATATCTTGCATTTTTTCTTTGTAGTTCTCCGTCATTTTTCTTTTTGTAAAGACAGGTTTGTAATAAATAATAATAATAATGCAATAATAAAACAACGGAAGAATCTTAAAAAATACGCTAAATCCCGCAATACACTCAAAATTAAGAAAAAAGAGAATATACACTAGAATATAGCTAACAACACTTTGAAAAAAGTAGTAACGATAAAAACAGTGATAATCAAAAACAAAGAATGTAAAGAGAACAGAAAAATCCGAGTTGGCATTAGAAGGATATACAATATATATATATATATATATATATATATATATATTATATATATATATATATATATATATATATATATATATATATATATATAATATATATATATATATATACATATATATATATATATAATATATATATATATATGCATATATATATATATATATAAATCATATATATATATATATATATATATATATATATATATATATATATATATATATATATATATATATATATATATATATATATATATATATATATATATATATATATATATATATATATATATATATATATATATATATATATTGCTAATGCATATATATATATATATATATTTGCCTAGCAACGTAGGCAAAACAATTAGCAAGGTGTCTCTATGAACACACAAGAGTGTTCAAAGTTTTGTGTGTTCATAGAGGCACCTAGCTAATTGTATCAGGTTTAGACACGTATAGCTCTAATTTAAAGATATTTCATGTTCGGCAACTGCATGAAGTGATCATGTAGGAATGACTACCCAGGTAGGTAAAACCTGGCCGATCATTATAAGGAAATCGGTTTATCTTTCTTTGAGGGAGGGGAGAAGGAGGGATGAGATACCGAAGTGCAATGTCGGTCGATCTTATTTGTGGTTCTGGGGAGGTGATACAGCGCTTCTAACCAATATCAAGGGAATACCATTCCCTTTGTTTGCAGGTATAATTATATATAATTATATTATGTATAATATATATTATGCAGGTATAAGTATAATTATACAGTTTCCCCCTTTTTGAGGGTGTTTTTCTCCTTTTTCAGAAATTGGGCAAATTTTCTTAGGCCCATAACTTTTGATGGGTAACATTAAACTTTACAATTTTTATATATTTTTGAATAGACATCAAAATTCGATTTTTTTGTCAAGATTTTTTTGATATCAAGCATTTTTATCAAGACTCTGTTTCTTAGAGTTTCAGTTACTACTGGGCCGAATGGCTCCTTACTTACAGTTCGTTACCACAAATTTTTTTGATATTTGCTGCGTTATTGACGTTAAAACTATGATAAGAGTCATGAATAAGACTTTCTTCAACGTATAAATTGTTTATTAGTCTTAAAGTTTAGCGGCTAGTAAACAGGACCAGGTATATCTTTCAATGATAACGGAAAGGACGGCAAAGAACATTAAATTGCAGCAAACAAAACAATGTAAAAAAAAGTAAAATAATAAAAAAAAAACAATCGATATGAATCTGCAATGCAAAAAAAAGAAGCACAATAGCATAAAAACACACCAAAAGAAATTAAGAGGGAAATCAACCGTAACAGCAAACAATGGAAGAAAAGATAAGAAAATAAATACTCCCTCAATAACAGAGAGAAATATACCAAAGCAAGAAAAACCTTAAGAGTTTGAGGCGGGACTTGTACACAAGCTTTGAAATAACATACCTTTTAACAAAATACATAAAACAACATACATATTAAATCCTTTTTTACTTTTTTTTTACATGAATAAATATAAACTTATCGCAACTTTAAGGAATAAATGTCAGTGTATACTTATTAAACTGACAACCCACGGTGATTTGTTTTCGTTTATTTAAGTATAAGTAAAGTGCAAATTATGTTCTGGTCTTGTGAAGGCATGGGGGTTGTCAGCCCTACTCTTGTTAATTTTTGCTCGTTTTGAGTTTGATTCAGTTATTCATTGTAATTTCTGTTCGTTTTGGGTTTCATTTATTTATTAATGGTGATTAGCGGTAGTTTTACACTTGGAAGATCATTTGAATTTATTTTCTGCTTTTTTTTTTTTTAGCTTAGTAGAGCTCTTTACTTTTCTTTGAAAAACTTTTTTCAAGGATTTTTTTTAATTAATACTATAATAAACGGCGTAGATAGGGTACTAGAGCCAGGTGAAGGAACTACCAACATTAACAAACTAGCAGACTTAATGAACTTAAAATTTGTCTCAGTCAAAAAAGAACCTCAGTCAGGAAAAGAATAAGGTATCATTTGCAGTTGTCTTTATATGTTTACTGAAGTTCGATACCAATAAACCACCAAGACCCAATAATGTGCATCACAGACTGTTAAAAGAAATTACTAATGTGACAGCAGAATCCCTCGTAAAAATCTTTCTTATATCACTTGTCTTCAGAGAGCTACCAACAGCCAGGAAAGTAGCCGACATAACGCCAGTATTTCAGAAAGGTGACCGTACTACCGATGATAGAACATTTAATCACCAATAAGATCCGGTCATCTAAGCACCATGGATTCCAAACTAGAAATTCAATTGAAACTAATATATTTTGTATCGTATGAAATAATTACTGATCTGATTGATCAAGGACACCAACTGCTGCTGGAACTTAAAAACTTCAGGAAGAAAATTTTACAATCTTCAGCAGCAGTCATAGCACCGGCTATCATCACACAAGAAGATACTCTAAGAAGCTGCCTAAGCTAATTTCCTGTTCGTGAACCCGCCAAATGGATTTTTTTCAAGAACAGTCACAAACCACTGAAACCATTTGAAGGACTCAACAATCAATATTCCCTCAATATGGTCTTTCAAATACCAACTTGAAAGGATTGTTAGAAGAAGCAATGGAAGTTTGACTTGGATTTATAAACTCAAGGGCACTACAGTTCTGGGGGACCTTAAGGCTCTTAAATGGATTAATGCGATTAAGATGGGGTGAATATGAAAGTACTACAAACACAATGAGCCAAATTTCTGTATACAAAAAAAGAGTTTTGAGTCTTAGTAGACAAGAATATGCCAATTAGACATGGGTCCTTAAATATTTTCATATGAATAGAGTGTTCTCTCTCCAGCCATGCACCCCAGATCAATCAATAAAGAACCCATTCCATGACGGATGGCAAGACTGCCAGTTCTAGGACTCAATTTGTAATGATCAGCTTTTCAAATTTGGATCTTGGACCACAAATTAACAGGGCCGTCACGTATGGGGGGAGAGCGGGATGCCCCCAATGTTTTTCAGCCACTCGGTAAAAAATGAGTCGGTAAAATCATGGCGCAAAGCTCCATGATTTTCCGCGCCGCCAACATGTTTTTGTTCCGTTTAAAAAAAACAAAAAAACAGGAAAATACTGACATGCCCTCTAAAGAAATCTCGAACTTGGTCGGTATACACAGCAGTATTACCGACGCCTGCCGTGATTTTACAGATGGTGCCACTATTTTCCATTCCGTTTAAATAAAGAGCATGAGATACTGACATGATATATACCGAAATATCTATCTCTCGGTCGGTAAATGCAGCGGTTTTACCAACTCGTGCAGTGATTTTATGCTTGGTGTCACAGTTACATGAAAATACGGATATGACATCTAATGAAATCTCAATCTAGGTTGGTCAACGTAGCGGTTTCTACCGACTTGTGGGCGAATTTACGGACGGTGCCAAAATTTTTCGTTCGGTTAAATAAAGAACAACGAGTTGGTAAGCAGGTTATACCAACTCGTGCAGTGATTTTTACGGACCGTTGCCACTATTCTCTATTCGGTTAAATAAAAAACAAGAAAATAATGACAGGACATCTACCAAAATCCCAATCTTGGTCGGTTAATGCAAAAGAAGATACCACAGACGTGGCTTAAGGAGAATCAGAAACATTATTTGCTTAACATAGGTCCTAACTAGCCATATCTTGCCACTTTTTTTTCGGACCAAAAAAAAAGGTACCGACAAGCAACAAACTCCAAAAGCGAATGAACGCTGGTTGATAACGAAAAAATACAGGTATGGAGCTCTGAGGTGTCCTTAAAAGCCCTAGTGAACGACTTGGATGATGTCAATCTATGACAACTCATCTTTTCTGGGGCCAGCATACCAAAGTTTCCTAGGAAAAATGTATGACAGCTATAAAAGCCTTTCCGATGTCGTGAAGATGTTTCCTGCGAAGAGCTTAGATTCTGCGGAGCTAATGTTAGAACTAAGCTTTCAAACACGTTTTGCCAGGACTGAGGTTGAAAGCAACAAAGTCATAAGTCGCACCATCTTTAAGGAGCTATTCCGTAAAATTAACGCTGTCAAATCGATGTTCCCCGCTCTCTAGTCAGTTTATCAGTGGGTTGCGACAGTGCCACCAACTGTGGCCACAGCAGAAGGAAGTTTTTATTTGGTCATGATACGTTTACGCACAACGATGGAGGATGACCGTTTGGATCACCTTGTCATAATGTGCTGCGAAACTGACGTTACGGACGAGCGGAAACTCGACGAATTACCGAAAGTCTGGCTGTCTTCTAAACCAATACGTATGAAATTTTGACTAAAGGTATATAGTTGTATTTTCTTCCTTTTTTTCTTTTTTTTTGATTAATCTGTGTGTTTTAATTTAATTTTGTCAATTTTTCACTTCTGAGATCTTTTTTTTATATAAATCACGTTATCACTTTTCTCCTAATGTATTGGTCCATTCTTCATTAGATCACCATGTCGTTGTTCATACGCTTCTTATGGGAAAAAGAACTAAGTAGTTATTCTTCATCAGATTATATAATTCTTTAGGCTGAACTGCGATCCCAAGTTCTGTATAAGAAATAGACATTATATTAATTAGTGGTGAAAACAGTCGATATAAATGATCAGCCAGTCGGTAAAATAAATGACTCCCCCCCCCCCAAAAAAAAAATATTTTGGCTAGTGAGCCTTCTGCTATTCAAAACTGGCTGGGTCTCAAAGGGAATAATAACATTTAATGTTAAAGTTTCTAACTTTCAGAATCTGATTAAAAAAAAAATACCTAGATTCCTTCCTTGAAATAAAAGTGAAAACATATTCTAATGACAAACCGTACATTACAAGTCCATTGAAAAAAAGCTAATAAGATTTGAAATGAATCTACTTAAGAATGGTAAAACATCTAAAGCTAACTCATTGCTTAAACATATAATAAAGAAAATATGTAAATCTACTTCTTCATATATAACATAATAGAATGAAAAAAAAAAATTGTGGGAAAACGCATAATAATATACATTTGCATTTCCAACAACAGCCCTTAGTTACAGCCAATGATCAAAACAAATTCCTTTCCTCCTTAGTTCAAAGCCTCCCTCACCTCTCTTTAGACCCTCCTTTTGATTTGTGCTCTCTCAATATACCCTTTATTTTGTTCTCAAATGTGGATTCAAAAAATTAAGAACATAAAAAAGTACAGTACTTGTCCGCTAGACATCCCGATTGTACTAATTAAAGCCTTAGCTGACCATCTTTCAGAACCTTTGTCCTTACTTTTTAATGAAATTACCTCTACTGGTAGGTTCCTCCCAAATTGTTGGAAATTAGGTTTTATTACTCCCGTAACAAGTAAGATTTTGGTGGTGTCCATTACTCTTACTCTAATTTTTTCCTAGTTAAATGAGAAATTTTTACCTGAGTGTTTGAAAGTAAATATAATCCCAAATGTTGACCAAAGGCAATTTGGAAACTTATGCTCTACATCTACCATTCAATATCTTGTTCACCTTAGGGACGCAATATGTAACACACTTGAAAAACCAATACCTGGCTCAATGTTATCGTAGTGGACATGCAAAAAGCGTTTGATTTGACACAATACATTGGTAGAAGAACTATCCAATGACTTTTAAGTTGACCCCTATTTAATTAGAATAGTTGTGTCTTTCCTATCTAATAGAGCAGAAGTCGTCAAATACCTGAATGTATATTCTGATCCCCTCTCAATTTATAATGGCATGCTCTAGGGAACCCTCTTAGACCATATTTTATTTCTTACAATGATAAGCTACCTTGGTGTCGATTTTCCGGATAGATGGAAATTCGCTGATGATTTAGCTGTCTTAGAGACATGTTTCGAAAATTTAAAAAGTAGCCCAATGGACATCTCGTAATTGGTATCTGATGAAGCTGTTACTAATGATATAAGAGTCAACCCCTTAACATCAACAGTTTTA
The DNA here is from genome assembly GCA_027921565.1 of Artemia sinica. NCBI lineage: Eukaryota > Metazoa > Arthropoda > Branchiopoda > Anostraca > Artemiidae > Artemia > Artemia sinica. The sequence continues at coordinate 38,523 of JAPEVW010000816.1, read as the reverse complement.
ACATCTAATATCCTTGAAACTCCCCCTTCTTTCTCCTGCCCAATCCCCCATGAAATGTCTGTTAACATTACGAAATTACTGGGTGCTACCATTTCAAGCCATTCAAATGGGATTGCCATATTCAAAAGCCATATTCAAATGGGTGCTACCATTTCAAATGGGATTGCCATATTCAAAAGCCATATTCAAATGGGTGCTACCATTTCAAATGGGATTGCCATATTCAAATGGGTGCTACCATTTCAAATGGGATTGCCATATTCAAAAGCCATATTCAAATGGGTGCTACCATTTCAAATGGGATTGCCATATTCAAATGGGTGCTACCATTTCAAATAGGATTGCCATATTAATGATACCTTAAAACGTACAAATACTGCATTTTCCCTTCTTAAACTCCTTAAAAATTTAAATGTCCTAAGTTACATTGTTTGAGCACTTTCCTCCCATTTGTACGTCCAACTTTTGAGTACGCCTGTCCTGTTTGCATCTCCAATGAATTGTCAGACAGAATTGAGGCAGTCCAAAAAAGGTGCCAAAGAATTATCATCAATGAGTGTAAGTCGCCCTTAAGGAAAGGAGAGCGAAAATATCCTTGCATTTCAATAAAAATACCCTCCATCACCCTCAGACAACTCCCTTATCCCTAGTCAATATTCACCCTTTTGACTTTTGCCTCCCGTGCTCTGCTTCAACAAAAATCCTCCTTCTTGCCCCAATAAAAAGTTTTCACTGAAAGATACAGAAAAACTTTCATCCCAAACATAGTTTGACATATTAGATCAGTGAATCTACTCAGCCCCCCCCCCCCCTCACTCCCTTTTCACCATATAATGATCATTTTGCTAATTTTTAGCTTTCTATTTCTGAGCTGCAAAACAAAATTGTCCTCTTGTCTTGATTATTTTATTCCATTTTTAATTTTGCGAGTTTTCATTGTTTTGACATTTTTGCTTATTAAGATTAACCTTTTAATTTTATTAGTTTAAATTGTTTTCGACATTTTTTACTGATTGATATTGACCCTTTTATAATTTTTGTTGTTGTTTGTTTTTAGATATTTTTGTTCATTGATGCTAAAGTGCGAATTCGGCCCATTTGGGCTTGTGATAGCCGTTTTTCAGTAATAAATCTTATCTTATCTCAAGTCCTTCTTGACACAGAGCTATATAGAGCGTTGATATTAATATAGTCTGAAAGAGTCAATCAAGCAAATATAACAGTGAGCATGATTAGATGTTTTCAAGATAGTAGTAATAGCAGTTTATCTTTTTTCCACAAAAAGATAAAACAACACTAAAATAAATTCACACAAAAGCAAGAAAAATAAACACAATTTTGGTTAATTTTAAAAAACCCTACAAAACTTGAAAGGAAGGACCCAGTCCCGAAAAAATACTTACATTATTAGCAGAAAGAGCAATAATACTCATACCATCAGGCGACCACATATAATCTTCACATTCAAGGGTCCCTCCTTGCAAAGTGCATTTCCAGTTTGAATCATCAACAGAATAAATTTGACAGGACCCTTTTGAAGAAATGAGGATCTTTGACGAGTCACGTGACCATCTTAACTTCTAAAAAGAAACTTTTCTAAAACTGATTGCTTTAAAGATAAAAAGCAGATTTAACTTTTTTGCATGCAGATCAATAGTTCAAATAGCCTTCTGCACCAACTTCCTAATTCTTTGCCTTTGTGAGTGATATGTGTAATAGAGGGCAAATCATCTGACTCTTTCCGTGCTTATCCCCAATTTTTACAGGTACCCATTTGGCACTGGGTTTACTCTATCTAAGCTTTCAGTTGTAGAACTTACCCCTATCTCAAACAAAATAATCAGCATCCCCCAGGACTTAAACTCCTGCTACAGGCTAATACTAACTATAGTAGCCTGAGTTAAAGCACACTATTATTTCAATCTTTGATGAGTCATGTGACCATCTTAACTTCTAAGGAAAGAGAAAATGTTCTAAAATTGATTTTTCTAAACATTTGAAAAAACAGTATTAACTTTTTTTGTAAGCTGACCAATGATTCAAATAGCCTTCTAAACTGACCTTTTGATTATTTGCCTGTAACCAGAAGTGCTATGCATAATAGGGGGACGTAACCCTGTTTCAGTATTGACCAGGGGACCTAAACCTTGTTTCAGGGTTTAAACCCTGACCAGGGAACCTAAACATAGGTTCATTAGCTGTAGTAACCTAGGTTACAGCATATTATTATTTCTTCATGAAGTGCTTAAGCCGGATCTGGATGCAGAATCTTCAGCAATGAAGTATAATTAATGGCCTGTATTTTTTTTTATTAATCATTTGTATTCATGTCTGCACATTGACAGGAGGGAGACAAGTCTACCCAATGTGATTGTTCATACCAACTCCTAGTAAAACTGGGGGTTTTAGATATGAATATGTGCTTTAAGCTATTTCAGACCTGAAATAAAAAAGGATACTTCCATATAGTGTGCATCAATGCTATAATTAATTATGGTTGAATAGATAGCTAAATTTAAAAATAGAAACTCCACTTTAATGAGGCTTACAATGCTCTGCAAAAATTACACAAGTTTAAGAAACTAAATTTTGCAGCATTCCTCTAGAAAAACTTGGTGTAAAACAAAAATGAAGTGACTTGGTTAAATATTGTTAAATAAAAACAAACTTTTCAAAAACAAAGTAAGTCAAGTATGCAGAGTTTCATATAATTTTTAGAGAATGGCTTAGTCCAAAAACAAGTATCAAGCATAGTAGTTGAAGCAATTAATGAGTTAATCTGTAAATAAAAACTAAAACTTAAAACAAGTAGAAGTAGCAACAAATGGAAGCAGACTAAATATCTTTAAGAACATTGTCTATAGGGTAAAGTTTCATTTATGCTTTGATAAAAATGAGATACAAAAATAATAACGAATAGTTATCTACTATTCAGTTAATAAAGTTTCTTGATATAAAATAATAAAACAACTTATCTATTTTTTATATTTAAAAAGATCATTACTGCTGTTACAATTTTTTCTCATTTTAAATCCTTTTCTTTGAAACTTTTATAAAAATTAATTGGCCAAACCATTCTTTTAATCCAAGCAATACATTTAGATTTCTAAAGTGAATTTAGCACTTTAACATTTTCCTGGGTGTTAAACAATACAGTTTCTTAGTGGTCTATTATTTTTAACTTGTGCATTATCTATTATACTTTCAATCCATGTTAGGTTCTAAATCTACCTTCACCTTCCTGTTCCAGCAGCAGCCTTCCATTCCAAATGAGATGCTGGAATTTTATCAAACCTTACCTTTAAAATAATCAGTACTTTTTTTTTCGACATAACACCTTTAAATTAGGTGTTGTTTTCTTAGATCACACTGCCGTTCTAAACACAAACAAATAAACTTTCAAATGGGGATAAATCCATTTATTTAGACAGTGAAAAAACAGGTACTAAAGTCCAGATATTTCAGTCACATATACATCAACAGTCTTCAGTAGAAATACTAAAATAATAAGATTGAAACTAGCATATTTATATACAACAAAATAAATAATTTTTTGGGTCATTCACAAAATAATGAACTTCCAGATTATTTGCTAGATTAGTTTTTTCAGAGAGAGTTCATTGACAAAGTTCAATCAAAGTTCTTCATGTAAATTTTCTTCTTTAATCTTGCCTAAATGTAAAAAAAAATTTTCAATGAAAGTGGTAAAGCCTTCTGTTTCTTCTAATTGCAAAAAAAATGCTGAGTTTATAGATGTTTACTGGGTTGGTCTCATTTCTCCATATATACGACGTATTTTCGACATAACACCTTTAAATTAGGTGTTGTTTTCTTAGACCACACTGCCGTTCTAAGACAAACAAATAAACTTTCAAATGGGGATAAATCCATTTATTTAGACAGTGAAAAAAACAGGTACAAAAGTTCAGATATTTTCGATCACATATACAGCAACCGTCTTCAGTTTGTGACTGTCTGCTGTGTGTGTGATCAAAATATCTGGACTTTTGTACCTGTTTTTTCACTGTCTAAATAGATGGATTTATCCCCATTTGATAGTTTATTTGTTAATCAGTACTGCAAGATAAAGATCACTGACTACATTGTGTTTTGAGCACAGATCTCAGCAGTTCTTGGACATTGCTACAGCCTTTTTTTCTATGTAGTGGGCACTATTTGCATATAGAACAAAGATAAATCCCTCTCTTTCTCTCTCTGTCGTGATTTTTTTCAGTTTTTTATAAAGCCTTTTCTTAATAAAGAGTGATGCAAAGCTAAATCCCAAAAGCACCCCCTGATCTAGTTCTAACAACTTCTAACTTTGGCTGGTCAAATCATCCAGCATCTTCACTAGATGAAATAACTTCATTAGATGAAATTATGGTAGAATTTGGTACATATGTAACAATTAATGCTGAAAAAGATTTTCAAGAGGTTCTTTCTCCAATCCCAAAAAAGAAAGAAATTTTTTACCTATTTACCTAACCTTGGCACATACAGAAAATATCTCACAGCATGCCTTTTGAAATATAAACGTTTCTATTATAAAAGCATAAATTTTTAAAACAGAAAAATCAATATTCTCATTTAAAATAAACTGAGATGGCTCATTGTACATAATGGATCACATAAATAACTGATGTTGCATTTTTCAGAGAAAGTTTGCAAAGGGTAAGAGGTGCTGGCTTGTTGTAAACATCAATACAATTGTCTTTGCCGTGCAAAGGCTTATTATGCTTCTGTTGCAGCCCATGTTCTGGCAATCTCTCCTTTCTGGGTAATTCTGATTGAGAAAGATACATAATCCATTCAACATTCTTTAAGTATGGAAAATACCTTTTGAATCTCTCTCTCTCTCAGTGAATTAAGAACATGAGTGTCTAAAAAAAATATAAAACAGAAGACCCTTTTGTAGTAGTTAGCAATAGAATTAGCCAATTTAAGTGCAAATTAGATCCATATAATGCATTGCATAATAGTACTCCACTAGTAGTGGACTATCCTTGTTGTTTAGTGTTGTTAGAAGTATTTCTTTTCTTTTGATTCTTGTACTGTATATGCGTTTTTCTTTCCTTTTATACTCCATCTTTGTAAATCTTCTTACTTGATAATGAACAATAAAAATTATCCATTGGTTTATTTATTAATATTAGCCATCTACACTACTACTAACTACTACTACTAACAACTCATTGCAGCACCAAGCTGCCTCAGGCCAACACAGCTACACACACTGCTCCTCCATCCCAATATATTCAAAGTCTTTCTCTTTATATACCCTTCCAAGAAGTTCCCATTTGCTTTAAATCCTTCTTTATGACATCCTCCAGCCCCAAGCATAGATAACCTGCATTCTGTTTAGCTCAAGAAGGTTGGCTGAAAAATGACAATCTTTGGTAATCTGTCTTCCTTCACCCAAAGAATGTGCCCTAGCCATCTCAACCTTTCTCTCATTACCCATGCCATTTAAACATTTTTGCCTCTCAATTACTTGGACTATCTGTCTTGTCTTTTTTCAACAACTGGCCATGTCTTGATGCCTACTGCAAAATACTTGATTTTCAATTCAGGAACTGGAAAGTGGGATAGAACCACACTTTTTGCACAGCCTACTGTTTGAAATAGAGTTAATACCCAATATCCACAGTTAGCAATAAAATCCTCCTACTGCACTCCCGCAAAAATAGTTGCAAACAATATTCCACTAAGAATCCCAAATCATGAGCAATAGGAAGGGCTTTGTCAGAACTGGAACCTTTATCTCAGTTGTGGATGTCCTTATACTGGGCAATCATGACACAAAAGGTCAAAAGATCAAGCAAATATCTTTATTCACCATTGCAGAAAACATAGATATCTTTGCCTGGACAGTCTTATTTGGTTAAATGAAGAAATAAACTGAAGAAACCAAAGTGAATACACTGCCAAAAAGAAAAAAAAAACGTAGACACTCTTCAAACACATGTAGCTCAATTCAAAAAGCTTAAGGTAAGTGCAACAACACCAATACTACTGAAAAAGAAAACTATACCCAAGATTGACCAACTTGCATAGACCACAAAGGCCCAAGCACATCTAATAACATAAAAAAAATTCTCAGCATACAAAAAAATATCCTTAGCTCTTTAAATGCCATCCCATGCCCATTTTCTGCCTTGAAAGCAACCCAGTATACAACAATTCAAAATCAACCAGTAACTAAGCAAACAAAATTACCCCCACAAAGAAAACCAAATTTACCCTTACCCAAAGTAACAAGTACCCTTCCCAAACATCTTACTTAAGCAAACCCTCCTCAAAGCCTCAAAGGAGAGAATCATGAATGTATGGCAGCTAAACCTCCTCTCCCTTACAACACCTATCAAACAACATACTTATCCTAGTCAAACAAGAACTTACCCTACTCTAAGCAAACTTAAATTTAACCTCTAATCAAATGAACACAAAAGCCACAAATCAATACACTCTAACTCTGCAATGGAACACTTTAGTGGCTTCTGAGACTAAATTAAAGAGTTTCCATCTTTTGTAAAATTGAATAATATTGATATTGCCTGGCTTTAGGTGAACTCAACTTGAACAAAATCACTATATCAAGATTCCTAGATATACAATGTCAAAATAACAAGTCATCCAAGGGAAAAGACTATAAGCTAAATTAAGGCAAATGAATGTTAAATTTGGATTCAGGATGCAATTCTGACTATAGAGGTAAGTTTATTTCCTAGCTACCTGAATAGTCTGTTAATATAAAGATTACCTAAGTGCTGAATATATAGAGCAAGAATTCAATTGCTTTCTTTTATTTCAATATATAGGCTATCCTAGGCCTATATATGAGACCATTAAGGAGAGCATGGCATTTTGAAGGCAATAACTATTATACTATAAATAGCATAAAATGGAAGTTCTGATAATAGGCTAACCCTTTTTTTTAATAAGATGTTTCCTTCTCAAGAGCCCTTTTCCTCTGTTGTTACCAGATATATTATTTAGGGTTATTTTGAATGAGTGGTTACAATGTCCTTACTAGCCACTATGTTATTTTTTGAAACAATTTTTGGTATTTGCCTAGATAGATACCTGAAAAGAATGAAACATGTCAAGAAAACTATTCTTAGGCTACTTGAGAATATACAGAATAATCATAATTAACACATTTTGCATACAGCCTGCCTATAATTCCCCCCTAATGTGCAAATATATAGTCCAAATGATATATTTTTCAATGCACTATGCACCTGTACCTTGTTTTTTCTAGTTTTTGTTTTGTCACTGTTGGTTGAATTTACAGGTACATGGGTTGAAACAACTGCCATGTATTCTAAGAATAGATAGAAAATATGTAATTTGGGCTACATATTTGCATATTGGGGGGGGGGGGGGTTTAAGTATAGCAAGGCTGCATGCAAAATGTGTTAACTATGATAATTCTGCATAGCCTATTAAAAGTTATAAAATATATTATTGTAAATATATATTGTTGTGTCTTTGTATTTTATACTTATTAAATGTGGTCCTCATAGTGTATCCTGAGGGAAAAATAAAAGTAATTGTTTTTTTTTTTTTTTTTTATTATTATTATGAAGTAACAATTGTTTTTTTTTAACAATTCAAGAATATGCAGAATAATCATAATTAGAACAAATTTTGCATAAAGCCTGCCTATAATTCCCCCATAATACGCAAATATATATTCCGAATTATATTTTTCAAAGCATTATGCACCTGTACCTTGTTATTTCCAGTTTTTGTTTTGTCACTGTTGGTTCAATTTACAGGTAGCCTACATGGGTTAAAACAACTGACATGTATTCTAAGAATAGATATAAAATATGTAATTTGGGCAACATAATTGCACATTAGGCGGGAGGGATAAGCACAGCAAGGCTGCATGCAAAATGTGTTAACTATGATAATTTGGTCAATATATACCAAATCATATTATTGAGTTAGGACTAAAGTGAATACACCATTCGATGCCTTTTTTTATGCTGATTACGAATATAATAAGCATTTCTGTCGGAAATGAATTTCAGCCCCCCCCCTATATATGCCGATTCAGGGTTAGGTTAGGTATAGCCTATATAGAGGGGGGGGGGGGCTGAAATTCATTTCCGATAGAAATGCTTATTATATTCGTAATCAGCATAAAAAAAGGCATCGAATGGTGTATTCACTTTATTTGAAACTCAATAATATGATTTGGTATATATTGACTGATAATTCTGCATATTATGAAGTAAAAACTGTTTTCTTAACATGTTTCATTATCTCCAGGTGGGTATCTAGGCAAATACCTATTTTTTATGGGTAGATACTTGGTGCAACCCTTTATTATACTATGGTATTTCCTTCAGATGATAGCATAGACAGTAGGCCATTTAAAAATGAATTCAGGCCATTTACAGATATATTTCCACAGTTAGTCCATGAACAGTGGTGTTGAAGCTGCAGTGCATTTTGAACTCGGTGGACTATAAGCTTGTCTTTCATTGCAGAGGCAAGAAAAGACTCACAAGGTGATAAACTGTATAAAGTTTTATTTAGAATCATCCTTGTTTTCTTAACTATAACGAGTTTAAAATTTAAATTTTTGAAATGTTCACTACCATCTATAATAAAAACTATCTTCTAGCGATTCTATTTAAGACAGCGCTAACCTACAATCAAGAATACAGATTTGTTCCTAACTCCCATGGTTCCGCCACGCTATGCCAGTAACTAGTGCAAAGCAATTGTGCAGAAACCAGCATAATTAGAAAAAGAAAGCATCCAAGCATAGTCTCTGCTAAGACGATATAGTCGTAGAATAATCTAAGACAAAATAAAATAACTCAAAACAACTCAAAACTAATGGCAAATTACCCAATTTATTCGCGCATTTTTCTTCCTTAACGTTAAATACTACCCATTTTCATTTACAATGTTATCAATTAGATTGATTGACTCGTGTACTGTGTTATATTCTAAAAATATTCCTATTCATAAGTAACCGACTGGCCTAGCTTTGCTAGAAAATAATATTTTTTGTACTCTTTTTCAAAAGAAAGAGAAGACATAGCTAGAACGCATGCCTAAGCGTTAAAAGGAAAAATAACCCAAAACAACCGGTAGGCTGGACCAAGCTTTAAAATTAAAAACATATTTCATCAAAAAAAAAACTTATCTAGTGTGAAACCGGCGGTTTTCACAAGGCAAAAAAAAAGAGCCGCGAATAAAAGATTTCGCCCTTTCATTATAATTTTTGTGGTGCAATCCCAAAACTAATTCACATACCCCTTGTAAAAAGCAACACACACCTTAAATAAAATGTTTCGATAGCTAAACCTTGGATTCTAGAAATCAGTTGTAGATAGCCCGTGCCAAAATGGTAAAAACAAATACAATTTCGGCCAATAAATTTCAACCTAGAGAAATGCGATATAAACCTTACCAGGAGACATGCCCGTAGATACAAAAAAAATACCTTAAGGGCAGCATAATTCTTAAAGTTAAAAATAAGGCCCAGAAAAGCGTACCCTATATCGTGTCATCAAATAGCGTAATGATCCTTGGATTACCCATCATAACTTCAATGCGGCGACATAAAAAAGAGTACAAGTAAAATCCAAATGAATTTACGTCCCATGAGCCTAACAATAAAAATATTCTTCCGCTTCACGACCTAGATAAAGATAAAAGAAGAATACCTTATAGGAAGGGAATATCGCTAAATAATCAATGCTAAAATCAAAACCATAGCAGTGACTTGTAACCCCCCCCCCCCCCCCCAAAAAAAAAAACCCGTAAATAAATAGAAAACAAGGGAAAGTTTCCCCTTGAAAAGAAAGTTTTCCTAAATAAGAGTTTCGGCAAATCCATCCGGTTTTGATCACAACTGAAGATAAACTGTAGCTTAGCCAAGTTTTTGAACATTCGCAAATGGACGGTGAAAATATCATGTGAACAAGAAATTAGCCATTTCTGTTTTCTCTACAAAAATACACCTTGCTTGTTGAGAAATGAAAATAGTACACTGCTAACCCATAAAGCCTATTGGTTAGGCGGAAGAAACGTAACTCCTTCGCACTGAGTGACAGCCAATGGGCATCTGCTTTCTAGAAATCTAAAAACAAGCTAATTAACTATACTGGCCTATATTAACAAAGTAAAACAAACAAAAGTATCATTTTTGTTTCGCAAATTTTAATTTGCAAAAGTGAGCTACAACAATTTAAATTTGTGGACCTTTAGAGTGCGCAGGTGTGGTACTCTCTTTAATTAAGACCTAGCTCATCAAAAGGTATTTGCAATATCATTCTAGTCATTAGGGGTCCACGAAGTATGACTAACCTCACAAAAATGTATTTTTTTTGCAATTCCAAAAATGTACAAAATCCTTTATTAAATTCACAACAATATTGTAAATTGAAATCACAAACAGATCAGAATATATTCGTTTTAACAAATTCGTAATTAAACTGATATTAAAGAAAATATGCAGGCCATAGGCCCTATATGTGAAAAGAAACTAGTCAAATAAAGTATATTCGACATTTGTGGCGCAGTTAAATAGGGTGTTGCATGAAAACGACCCTTAGTTTTAGCAAACTATAGCTCGCTGTTGTGATACATGAGAAGGTGATCATAAAAAATGAATAGGTTGATATCTCTTGGCCTTAACAATAGGCAGATATTGCGCTATGTTGGAATCCAGATAAACAGAGAAATATATCTTGGATTAAAAATCCTAACAAAGACTCAAGAATAATGATCGGTTTTAAAACGAACCCTTACCAAAGCAATCTGATACAGAAAAGGGACATGGCCTATGATAATATTTAGAAATAAGAGTAAGTTGATAAATACGGCATTTTAGACACAAGTCAATACAAGCATTAACCTACGATATAAGCCTTAACCTACTAAAATAAAACTGTTTAATTGGGAAAACTTCAAGCACGATATAAATCCTAACCTAGAAAAATAAGGCCGTAGAGATAAGCAAAATCTAGGAAAACCCTAAGAAAATACCAAATAAATCAAAACCTAAACAAACTGCAAGCCCGTCAGTGAACTAAATTCCTCAGAGTGGGAGGTAAACCCCCAATTAGTTTAACAAAGAAAATTATAAAAACTAAAACCATACTTCTAGGATTGTAAAATAATACTTCAACTTAACCTAGTTTGCAAATAACTGTGATGTAGCAATGTGTATGAAACAATCATCATATTTTTGCAAGGAATATACAGTCAGCTAGAGACAGGCTTTGTCATAATAAGTAATAAAGAAAAAAAAGGGGAGAGATTTTTCTTATTTTCTGGCCGCGGAATATACCCCCTTGGTGATGCAAAAGCAACAGCTGAAAAACAATTCAATTTTACTGGGATAAAATACAGATCAGCCTCTCTTCCTAAAACATGAACAAAAAAAATATAATTCAAATGAAAAAAAAAAATGTTACGATTGATTTGACAAATCACAAAGTGTTAAATTTACGAAGCTTTCAACTAATATCACACCTTGACCATAGCTGAGTGCTTCATCAAGCGGAGAATTAACATTATAACAGAACATAGGCTATCCATAAAAAGTTAATTCCACGTAGTCTCTAATAAGTTCTAAAGGTAACTTAATAATCGTAACATATCTGAGACTGAACTAAAGTTAAAATAAATGCGAAGGGCATATATACTAAAATAAAGCCGACCCTAAAAGTAGTTTTATAGCATATAATCAAGAAATGCGGGATCAACAAATTATAGTTAGGCCTATATAGAGCCCCAAATCAATAAATGACTAAGCAAATATCACGTAACAGCTACTATACCCAAAAAATTTCTTTTAGGTAAAACTGCCCAAATTTGGAACATGATACAGAAAGAAAGTCATCAATTCTGTAATAATAGCCTCCTTTAAAACAAAAAAGGTCACATCTAGAGTATTAAGGAACAAAATCAATTCAAAATATGAACTAAATTTATCTTCAAACTATTCAAATGTCACACAAAGAAAAAGGGAGAATAGTCAAAAACTCCAAAAATAAAAAAAAGGGATAATATTGCATTTTAAATACACATGCCCACGACGCGTCACCCTTCTTCTGCCGCAAAGAGTATTCTGTTCCAACAAATTCCCTTTGCCAACGAACAAGCCAAGGACCCAAATTAAGCAACTTTAATTAGTTGCAAAGCCGAGAAAATGGAAAACAAGTAAAACAATTGTGTCTGTTTTACGCTTTGCATAGGCACTAATAGCCGACGCTAAAAAATAATATAGAGAAAATAATTTTTTATGCTTACGATATATTTAGCATAATTTTTAGATAATATCGCACTTGATGATAAATACCTCTGCCATGTGGCAATAACTCCGTTACAGGAAAAAAATGAGTTAACACCTAAGGGTGAATGTGTTTTTCTTTTAACTCATTTATAAGGGAAAACTTAACATCAACTAGCAAACTTTTGTATCCCACCAATTAAACATTATTCTAGAATACGCTGAAATAAGGAATTTATTCCTACATAATCTAAAAGGAATTGAGTAAATATCAATACGCGACTCGTCATGCAATTGAACTTAAAAAAATAGCTACCAAAATAAGCAATTAGGAAGGAATCGCATTCAATATAAAATAAATTAACTCCCTTTAATTAAGTGTGTACAAAGGTGCAGAAAATAAATTAATAAATATTTTAATCACAGTAGTCGGAACTAAATAAAACATAAAGATAAATGAAAAAACGCATTATAGTTTAATAGCTTAATTTTCGAAAGCCTTAAAAATAAGCCTATATTTTCAAAATATAGCCTTAGTAAAAACTCGCTACAACCATAAACGCTTTAAAAGGATGGAGTAAAAAGAAAAAAAAAGAAATCTCCCTGACTAAATACAGAAACAAAAAAAAGGGGAGGGGAGAAAGTGAAAATTTGAGGACCCCTACCAGTTGGTCGGCAGTTATTGCATTAATTAAAATATGCTTGTCTGTAATATAATACAACCCTTTCATTAACAATTCAAACTTGAAAAACCCAGTCAGACCATATAAAAGATACTTTTTGACAAAAAGCCAGTAGTAGCACCTCATGCGCTTCGCACGGTGATGAAAAAAAATATTTATTTATTAAAAAAAAAACACACTTAAACAAAGCGAAGCTTACTTTTAACTAAAAAAAATAGTAGTAGTACCTCGCACACTTCAAACAGTAACAAAAAAAAAATTATTTTAAATAATTAATAAAAACTCAGTATACATGGCAATTCTAAGTCATAAAAGCAAAACAAAATAATAATCAGTGAACAACGCCGTAGAACAATTGCAGCATTTCCTGGGACCATTGTTTAATAGATTCAGCCAGATCGTCAATAATCAGCCAAGAGTTTGGTTCAATAATGTTGAAAACATCAAGCCCCTGTATTAATTGTATCTGCACCAATCCCGTCGTGGCAATGGCTTTTATTTTATCGCATGACTCCTGCAAATACTGTAACAATAGTAGATTTTTTTCGGCTTTTCCACAAACATTTTATCACAATTTTTAATTATTTTAGTTAAGAGTGTTGTTTTGCCCAACATTGATGGCCCACACAGAAACGATCTGAATGGTGTTTTAAATTGATACATGTTCCCTTCAACAGTTCACCTGGACAACTAATTGTAGACTATAGCTGTTTAATGACTAAATAATTTCTCTACTAGTCCGTTCAAGAATAATAATAATGAGAAGAAAAAAATCAATAAAGAATCATATTTCTGGTATTATAAAAAACAACACTTTACAGAAAACAAAGAAAAATACACTTTTTTAATTCATAATAAAAAAAAGCACTAGAAAATGCACTTTAATAAATATACTTTATTTACAAATACAACATTTAATGAAAATAATATCACTTTTTTTTCAATGCAAATATATATTTACAAAAGAAATCTGCTCTAAGTAAAAAAAGATAACTTTGGTAGGGGCGGTGCACCCCCCGCTGGCGGCCGCCCCCCGGGCTGCGAGCCCCCCCCCCCCCCCCCGCTAAGCCCCCCCCAAGGTTTTGGGAAATATTTATTGGACTTTATTCAAACCGAGACTTTCCCTATGGTTAATTCATTCAGCTCGGTCGGAAGTTAAATAGTGTCCCAGGGGGGAGGTTAGTTACACCGTCTTGAAAAACATAGACTTTGTTGGAAATGGTACCCATTTAAATTTTTTCTATATTTACAGTAAAGTTCCTGTAATTGAGGGAACGAATTGCCAGCAATTTGGCCCGTGGAATTGTATTTTGAACACTACAATTCCTATAGATGTCCATTTCGAAATTTTTATCCACATAGCACGTGGGTACTCCTTTGCATCGTTTCTTGATTTCTTCGTCGTGTGTCTGTATAAAGTAAATCTTCGGACTTACAAACATACCACGGGAAATCATGTCGCTTCCCGTTTTTGATTTAAAAAATAAAAGCTTATTTGGCGCCTGACGTTTCACTAGCTCTGGGTAAAGCCCACTCCAATTGGTGTAGTCCATCCAATTGGTGTTTGTATGTGTGTGTGTGTGTTGTGTGTGTGTGTGTGTGTGTGTGTGTGTGTGTGTGTGTGTGTGTGGTGTGTGTGTGTGTGTGTGTGTGTGTGTGTGTGTGTGTGTGTGTGTGTGTGTGTGTGTGTGTGTGTGTGTGTGTGTGTGTGTGTGTGTGTGTGTTTGTGTTTGTGTTTGTGTGTGTGTTGTGTGTGTGTGTGTGTGTGTGTGTGTGTGTGTGTGTGTGTGTGTGTGGTGTGTGTGTGTGTGTGTGTGTGTGTGTGTGTGTGTGTGTGTGTGTGTGTGTGTGTGTGTGTGTGTGTGTGTGTGTGTGTGTGTGTGTGTGGTGTGTGTGTGTGTGTGTGTGTGTGTGTGTGTGTGTGTGTGTGTGTGTGTGTGTGTGTGTGTGTGTGTATGTGTGTGTGGGACCATCTTTCGGGTCCCATCATGTGTGCTCTAGGTGCGTCGCATCCGCAACGGGATCACGACGCCCCTGGGATGCGCCCCCTCCAGAGGAGAGGGATCTCCCATCACCATCGACCAACAAGACCAGAGAACAGCCGAGGCTGCCCTCAGCAATCACATTAGCACTCGCTACCACCCGCAACGATGATCCCGAAGATGGCTTGAACTTCGAAAGTCCTTCCGTTTTAAAACCCTGGAGGATTTCACGCAATATTTAACTCTCTCTTCAGAGTTCTTTTCAACTTTCCCTCGCGGTACTTGTCTTCTATTGGTCTCACATTCGTATTTAGCCTTAGATGGAGTTTACCACCTGATTAGAGAACTGCATTCTCAAGCAACACGACTCTAGAGAGACCTCGGATTGCCGAGCGTCCATCCGTCCTACGGGCCTGACACCCTCTCTGGGCAATCGGGCCACATTTATGAGGACTTTAGACTGGACAAACAACGGTCTTACAAGGCTCCCAAACACTGCAGCGGTCGAAATTGACTCCGAAAGGTTCAATTGACCCTTAGTGCTGGGCTTATCCCTCTTCGCTCGTCGCTTACTAGGGGAATCCTTGTTTGTTTCTTTTCCTCCGCTGACTAATATGCTTAAGTCAAGCGGGTTGTCTCGTCTGAGCTGAGGCCGGGGGGTTTTTATATAAACTGACAGGGTCATTTGTTTTTCAAACCAATCATCCAAAGTCACCTGGTCACCACTAACCCTGTAGTGCCAGCAAGCCCCTTGGAGTCAACAGTTCAACATCAAATAAACCAATTTCCCACTACCAAAGTCATAGTAGTCTATTCCTGGGCTAAAGGCTGTCAGTCAAAGTGTTTTAGTTGAAAAGAATTTGGATTCATCCTCATTGTGGGGCTTCTACTGTGCACAGCCCATAATGACAACACTCCTCTCGTTCCGCAAAAAAGGAGCTTAGTTACCATTACCCAGTTGGGTGACAAGTAAAAGGGTGATCCACAAGAGGCATCGCCCGTGGCTATGCCTCTTGTGGCAAATGCCAACGCATATTTCCCAACGCAGTGGCTTATGCAACTGCGTTGGGCAGTGGCATAATATAACAATCTTTTTCTTTTTCTTCTTCTGCTTAATGGTCTTCCTTGTTTTTATTCTCAAGGTCCTTGGTGATGTCCTTCGCTTCCCGCCTGGATAGAGACTGATGAGTGAAAGACGCGCACGCATCCTTTTCAGTTCCTCCCCATTTTGTCGAGATTTTAATTGCTCACCAACAGCTCTTGCTCAAGATCTACTATTTTCCTTAACACTCTCCTTGAAATTCTTTCCCGACCCCAAGTCCTGTAGTGTTGAAGCAGCAAAATTTGATGCAGAAGGTACGAGATATTTTCTGGCAAGGGGTATTGCAGAATGAAATAGCCTAGCAAAACCAGCTACCAAGACCAAAGCCAGACATTGTAGTACGCCCCTTGTAGTAGTTCCAATCCATTGCCTATTTGACGTGGACTCAGAGCACCAAACACAGCAATCGATATCGGGACAGACAAATGGAATTCTTCTATTTTTCATTTTAGGGGATGGTGCTGTCGCCGACAATGGGTCAAAAATGATATGTAATCACTGCTAAGCCTTTTGTTATTGCTAGAGGATCACCCAATTCACTTCTTAGTGTTAAACTGACAGAGTTCCAAATACGAAGTGTTTACAGGAACATACTGAAGATGCTTTATATTATAGTGATGAACAAGTTTATGAGTTGTTTTTTGTTCAAGAACACGTAGGAGGGGGACATTTGAATCATCAACTCTCGATGTTTCCACAAAAGATGCATAGAGAAATATATAAGAGTCTGAGTTGAAACCAGGTGGATAATCAGGAAAAATAACTTGATCCATCTCGTAAACGGTGCCAGCATTCTCCCATTGATCATATTCTGTTTAAAGCCAAGAACGTCTCTCAGATTATCATTGAGAATAATTATTTCAGTGTCAACAGGTGGGGGGGGGGGCACCTTGCAGACCCTGGAGTGCCCCTGGGCAACCTGGACCGCTTTCGGGACCTCCCTGGGCACCCTGCTGCAAAAATTGTAGTGAGAACCAGATAAAGAACAAGTTCTCACGATAAATTTGAAGATATGTCAGACAAAGAACAAGTTCTCACTACTTTTTTGAAGATATGTCCTAAAAATTGTAGAGAGAACCAGATAAAGAAAAAGTTCTCACGATAAATTTGAAGATATGTCAGAAAAAAGAACGCGATGCGTCGCTTGTATTGAAAAAAATTAACAACATAACAAATAAAGTTTTCCGTGTATAATTATTAGTATTACTATGTTTTATACTGTGTAGATTTTCCGAAACTGAAAACATTAATAGTTACGCATACAGAAACTGATGCAAAGTAGTTTATAAAAGATTAATTTTAGCATTCACAAAAACAAGGGTTATCCTTCTATATATTTGGCTAATTTTTTTTTTTTTTTTTTTTTGTCAGGAAATAAGTGAAAGTACGACTTTATAACGTGACGTCAAAATCATGTGTGACGTTTAAGATTATAAATGGAAAGATGGTATACGCCTGCAAGAAAAAATAAAATTTACCATGTATAATTACTATTCCCACTAATATATATATATATATTAGATTCTTCCAATACCAAAAACATCTAAAATTGACTCATGCACAAAACGATTTTCATGGAACTATAAAATAGTAATTTATGCATTAGCAAAAATGAAGATTAATCTAATATATAATTGGGTAATTTAGTCTAAGCATAAGTAAAGAAAACGTACTACATCATAAATTGGTGTCAAAATCCATGCAAGAAGTTAAATTACATCAGCAAGGACCGAAATAATGTTATTATTTATTATGACTTTTAAATGATGCTCAATAATAATAATCGCGTGGATTAGTATTCGTTGCTTATGCACTTTTAAAGAATTTTCCTATTTTCATCTGTTTTGTAAGTAGAATCTGGAGGATTTTTAGCCAAACCATTGTCAATCGGTGGGGATAGGAAGAGAGTCTTAAACTGAGGTATACCAAAAAAGAAAAAAAAAAAAAAATATACCTAGATTGGAAACCAAAAGAGTCATAAGCACACTGCTTATGACACAAGTTTAAAATCAAAAAAAAGCTTACCTTGACGCTACTTGTCGAATGCAGTGTATAATAGAGTATTTTAACCAGTGGACCATTTTTGAAGGTTTTGATCGATTTCTACTTCTTTCCGCGAGAATTTTTCCTTGTCTCATGTCTGTCTCACGGGTTGATACTTCATTTGAGATTCTATATTGCACAGACAAGAGTAGTAACCACATATGAAATTTGCCTGTGCCCCTTTACCAAACAGGTTTCTGGTAGGTATAATCTGGTTTGGTGGGTATAATCTGGTTTGATGAGTATAATCTGGTTGATGGGTATAGTCTGGTTTGGTTTTTCAAAGAGAGTGACTATCCCCATGCATATAGGTAAACATTTCTACAGGGCATTGCACTTTTTCAAAGAGATTCAGGGCTCCCTCACATTCCGGTCCAACCAGATATGTTTCTAGGCCAACCAGACATGGTCTTATACTTTTTGAGGACTTGTCTGTCACTTTGATGAAGGACAAGTTTTTCTGACGCAATTTACCAGATTTCTAGTTCATGGTATATATGTCTTTTATATATCAATTATTTTTTTTGTTGTCACTATTCCAGTTTTTTCTAAACCAGTATTTGCATAGGGTTACTCCACATACGGTAACTTGATTAGTAGGTTTTTTTTTTAAAACTTGGCAAGGTATAATATACTCGAGCAAAAACCCTATAAGATGTTCACACACTACATTCAAATCTTCATTATGTTTTAAGACATTGAATATAGTACACTACATATTATTAACTTTGAAAACAATGGATTCGTCAATTTTCAATGTGAGTACAATTTCATTCTTTATTTCCAAAAAAAAAATAAGCGTATAGGGTGAGATATAGGCTAGAGGGTGAATTCCTTATATACTTAATAATTTTTTTTTAGTTTAGGCTATGTCCAGGAATCCTTTTTTCTTCCTTTTTATTTCTGATGTTTTAAGTATTTTGTAATTTAGGTATATAGCTTTTAAAAACTTTGCATATAATTGTCATTTTTTTTGTGTTTTGATACTATGGGATTGAGAGTCCAATGCCCTCCGTTAATATTCTGAATAAGTAAGAATTGAGCTAGCTAATTAAATTTTGTCATTTTTTTTTATTTCAAATTTTGGGGGTTTAGTACCATGATATTCGTATGTACGCGAAGGAGCATTTGAGCAGAAAAAATATTGATTTGTAAAAAAGTAGCAGGCGTTCTAAAAGCACTAATAGATTGAGCACTACAAGTTTCAGAATCGACTTTATAGGTCAAATTATATCACGGGAAGAGGGTAATATTCTCAATAAGTAAGAATTTAGCTATCTAATTAAATTTTGTCATTTTTTTTTATTTCAAATTTTGTTATTTTTGGGGTTTAGTACCATGATATTTGTATGTACGCGAAGGAACATTTGAGCAGAAAAAATATTGATTTGTAAAAAAAGTAGCAGGCGTTCTAAAAGCACTAATAGATTGAGCACTACAAGTTTCAGAATCGACTTTATAAGTCAAATTATATCACGGGAAGAGGGTTTTAAAATCTCCCTTCCCTCCAAAACTCAAAATTTTCAAAAATTTTATTTTAAAAACTTTTTTAAATATTTGTAAAGCTTTAAGACATAGAGCACTACAAACATCGGAATTGACATTATAGGTCAAATTATATTATAGGGAGATGTTTTTGAAATCACCCCCTCCCTCCTTCCCTTCCCTCCAAACTCAAAATTTTCAAAAATTTTATTTTAAAAAAGCTTTTTAAATATTTCTAAAGTGCTACAAACATCAGAATAAACTTTAGAGGGCTTATTATTTCATTACTTAATTTTTCTTCTTTTTTTTAAGGAAGAGGATTCTTGTAATTACCCCCTCCAGAAAAGAGACCAAGATGGAACGAAGCCACATTGATGCAAGCCGCAAGGCCCTCCATCATCAAATATACTGGTTCAATTATACATGCTCTGGACCAGCCAAAGACCACGCAACTTTTAATGCCAGGAGCCTCTGCGCAAACCTCTACGCAAGCTGGGAGGAAATTGAAAAGAGAGTGGGTTGCTTCTCATAATGTCTCAGCCCAGACTACTCAAGATAGTGAGGTTGACCCCCTTCATGCTTTGCCAGGGACCTCAGGTGTAGAAGCCCAGTCAGAATTTGTAAGTATATATATATATAATTTTTTCTTTCCGGTGTTTTCAAAAATAAGGTAAATTTTTCTCAAGCGCATAATTTTGATGAGTAAAACTTAAATTTGTTTCTAAACTATTCTATAATAATCTTATTTCATTTTCTTTCATTAACCAAATTAGCAGTATATAAATGAATGATTATAACACTGAAAGTAGCATATAGCTTATCCATACATTTCTATAGAACCTTACCTCTAATTTCTCTTTTAAGCAAGGTGTTTTTCTTATGCAATAATCATTATTTCTTTAAACAAACTAACTATATAAAAAAAACAATTCACTATTTCACAGTTGGCATTTGAACACTGGTATATGTGTTTGCACTAAGCTTTCGCACGTATCTGGCAGTTATTAAAATGTCCCTTCAGTACACCTGAATTTTTAATCACACCGACAAGTATAATTCGAATTTTAAATGCTCCTTGCTAAGTGGGCTTTAAATAAAAGGATGTCTATCTTCGATAAGCAATTAACACAGGAAAAAAAGGTTTTTTAATAATTTCCAAATATGTTATCACAGAGATGTCAAAAAGCATTATTTGGGCAAACCCGTTTTTGGTCATTTCAAGCAATAATTTCGACGAAACAAGTTAGGGATATTTTAAAAGATGTTTTCGAGAAAGAATTTGAGGCTGTTCTATTTGAACAGTGTTTTTGTATTTTTTAACCCGTCAAAAATTATGAGAAAATTAAGAATTTTTAAGTAGAAATTCAAACATCGCATAATTTGTTTTCCGCAGAACGTTTCTATCTGACTTCAGCGCATTTCTATCTGATGTTTGTTTCCGCAGCACGTTATAGGCTAATGGGAATATAGGCTAAGGGGTTAGAAACACAATTTCAACCTGTAAGAATATTTCGATGTGTGTGTGTGTGTGTGTTGTGTTTGTGTGTGTGTGAGTGTGAGTGTGAGTGTGAGTGTGTGTGTGTGTGTGTGTGTGTGTGGTGTGTGTGTGTGTGTGTGTGTGTGTGTGTGTGTGTGTGTGTGTGTGTGTGTGTGTGTGTGTGTGTGTGTGTGTGTGTGTGTGTGTGTGTGTGTGTGTGTGTGTGTGTGTGTGTGTGTGTGTGTGTGTGTGTGTGTGTGTGTGTGTGTGTGTGTGCGTGCATGCATGTGGGCATGTATATGTGTGTTATTAACAAAATTTGTAATTTATTATGCATGGTTTTGTAAATAATGCTATAAGCAAAAATTTGTAACTTATTATGCATTTGTTTTGATAAATTCGAATCCAATTAGAAAAAAAAGAAAAGTGTGTTATAATTATGATAAAACTTTCGTCAAAAAAAAAATTAATCCATTCATTTTCTAGTTCCAGGGAGAAGCTGTGAAAAACTTCTGCCTTCCCTGGTCCGGGACTTCAAAGTATCATGGGTAATTGTCCCCTATCGCCGGATGTTAGTGAAGGTACGTTATTTGATATACCCCTGGATTTTCTATTTACAGCTGAAGAAATGGACAGTCTTATGCAAATTGTTGGGCCCTCATTTTTTCCGGGGACACTTTTAACGATAACTTTACTATTAGTGAATTGAGTCCTGTACAAATAGGTACAGGACATGAAAATAGTGCTATGTCCCCGGAACGTGAATTTTTATTTGTTAGAATCTGCTCTAAGCCATTTGCAAACATACAGGGTAGATTTTAGCCCCCCCGAGGAAAACACGGGCATTATTTTAACTGACCCCGTGAAAGTTCTCCATAGCTATATCGACAGAATTCGAGCACAAATTGATATTCAGATTCAGAAATGGGGGGGGGGGGGAGGGTCAAGGAGGGGTCAAAGCATCGGTGAATCAAAAAGTTTATTTACAAAAGGGGACATCCGGGGATATTTTTTATTTTCATTTTTCAACTGGCAACCAGACTTTTTACCCACGTCTAAACGAATTCGAAGACAACATTTTCAACTGGTGAATAAACTAATTTCAACTTTGGACACGTTTCATGATAGGGGTAGTGGGTCCACAAATTTTTATACATTGAACACATGGATCTGAATCTCAGTAGATTTAAAAAAAAAACTTTATTTTAAGGGGAGGGCGGGGTAAAAGAATATAATGCCACCCAGATTTGTCGGCTACAGGAGGGGTTCAGGGCTTCAAATTTGACACAGGGCTGCAATGTTTTAAGTATGCATTTTTAACTGCAGCCCATAAAACATTATGTAATGAGTCATCAATGAAAAATCTCGACGGACTTGCGCGCAACGGTGGGAAAAATTTCCCTAAAGTAAATTTTGATTGTTTAGAGGGAAAGTATCTGGTGTCCTTGAAAGAAATAAGCATATTCGAGAAAGCAAATGAAAATCTTGGGGTGGGAGTGGTCGTTCTCCAGCATGACACTGAATTTGTAGATCGGGGGGAAAAAACCAAATAAAAAAGGAGTTTTGTATTCAGTGAGGACACCGTCGGTAGAAAATGTTAAAAATTGGGTTTGGATTATTTACGAGCCTCCCAAAGATGTAAATTCCTATGGTCATTTTTTCCCCGTTGCAGCAATAAGTCGACTCTTATCTCAAGGCACGAAGAAAGGAGAATGTTTCTATTGCCCCATGTGCCTTTCCTCATTTAGATCGGAGCGAACATTCTCAGATCACATGAAGCATTGCAAAATTCATGGGAATCAAAGAATTGAAATGCCGGCAGAAGGCAAAGACACTTTACAATTTAAAAATTTCCAAAATTCCCTGCTACAAGTTGATAAGTGTCTTTGGATTGTGAAACAAGACTGGTTGAGGGATCGGACCCATCAGGCCAAATATAGTCAAGGAACACAAACTAGTTGCGTGTTCCTACGCACATGCTCGTCGCGATTTCAACAATAAAATGCAATTGGAAGAGTTTTTTTTTACTATGGACGAGGAGGGCAGTATGGAAAA
Organism: Artemia sinica; assembly: GCA_027921565.1. Lineage (NCBI taxonomy): Eukaryota > Metazoa > Arthropoda > Branchiopoda > Anostraca > Artemiidae > Artemia > Artemia sinica. The sequence continues at coordinate 15,431 of JAPEVW010000816.1, read as the reverse complement.
GTTATTGGTATCTTTTAATAAAAACAGCAAACGGGGCAATTTCACGATTACGTCATACCAACTACCCAATGACATTGTCAGATAAAGAGCAACTGGCGCTGGAAAACGGGACAATTTGCTGGGTATGTAGGGGTGCTCTTGCCCCAAAAGACACGGTCCAGGACCACAATCACCTTATTGACCCAATTCAACGGTAAAAAGTAACTTTCGAGGGTGGGCTCACAATTCATGTAATTTAAAAATTAAACAGCAACTTTTCTACCTGTTTTTTATACATAATGCTGACTACGATCTAAAGTATGTGCTACCAGCATTGGCGCATCTTCAAAGAAATGGAACAATAGATGATGCATGGGTGATAGACAGCTTTACCTACAAAACCATACCTAAATCATCGGAAAAGTTGCTTGTTTTGGGAATTTATGTGGAAATTTGTTGAAGCCGACATTGAGTATATGAATAAAATTCGCTTTTTAGATTCATACAGTTTTTTCCTTAAATCATTGAGCGAATTAATTCAAGTGCAGAAAAACGATGACGGTTGCAATGCTTTCCCCCTTCTCAAGCAACAATTTCCAAAATGATTTATATGATTTGTTGACGGTCAAGGGCATATATCCTTATGACCATTATTGTTCCATGTCGAGATTTGCCGAGGAAACTATTCCTCCAATTGAATCGTTTTATGACAGTCTTCACGATCGTAGTTGCACCCCGGAGAAATACAGTTTTGATAAAAAAAAGTTTGGGCAGAGGGAGGGTGTAAAAATGGGTTTGACTACTGCAAGCTGTATTTGTCGAGTGACGTGTTAACCCTGTTAGACATTATGTGTAAAAATACGGATAAAATCTATGAGGAATTTAATCTTGATTTGGGCTATTATTTTTCATCGCCTCATCTAGTGATGGACCTCATCCTAAAAATTTGTGGGGAAAAAATTGGGCTAATCTCATTCATCGATCAGCATCTGTTCATTGAAAGATCAATGAGGGGGGGGGGTTTGTTTTTCACGGGGACCGTATTTTTGGAAACTGATCCCACAGGAGAGAAGACAGGGACAAAATCAAATGCAGTTTTCCTTGATATGAATTCTCTCTACCCCTCGGCCATGTCCCATTATGCACTACCTTGCGGTGACTATAAATGGCTCAATGACCCTCAAGCTCCCCATTTCCCCAACATTAACAGTGTTTAGGAGAAATGGCCCGGTTGGATGGTTTTCTGAAATTGATGGAGAGATACCAGTCGAACTTCACGATTCAATAAAGGCTTTGTTTTCCCATGCATCAATAGACCATTGACTATGGACTCTTTGAGCCCTCGCAATAGGCGTTTTAGTCGAGGTGGACGGATTGCATTGGACACCTTCAAAACAAAAACTTATTGCTGACCTTCTGCCGAAAAAAAAAACATAGTTGTACATCATGTAGCTTTAAAAAGGATGTCCAACAACGGTTTCAACGTCACAAAGGCTCAGCGAGCACTCCAGTTTAGTCAAAAACCCTATTTGAAAACATTTGTTGACACTTTTGTCAACAAACGTTCTGAAGCACAGACGAAGGCCGAAAAAGAAATTTATAAACTCATTTTGAATTCGGCTTTCGGCAAAATGTGTGAGAGTGTTCGTAATAGGAATCGTTGTGACGTCGTGACCGATCCCGAACAATGTGCTCGAATTATTGCCGATCCAAATTACACTTCCTTTACAATCATTTGGCCCGGACATGGTACTTTTGAATAGGAAAAAAAAACCGCATTGTCTTGAATAAAAATATTGCTGCAGGCAGTGCGATCTTGGAGATCTCAAAAAAGCTCATGTTGAAATTCTACTACAATGTGGCTAGGGTACAGTGGCCTGAAAAGGGGCAAGTAAGGTCTGCTACGGGACACGGATTCTCTACTGTTTTAAAAGTAAAAACCCCAAATCTAATTGATGATTTGGCGCACAGTGAATTATCAGTTCACGAATGACTACACCAATTGGAGTGGTCTTTACCCTGAGCTAGTAAAACATCGGGCACCCAATCAGCTTTTATTTTTTAAATCAGAAACGGGAAGCGACTTGATTTCCCGTGGTATGTTTGTAGATCCGAAGGTGTACTTTTGTTTTACTTTATACAGACACACGACGAGGAAATCAAGAAACGTTGCAAAGGAGTACCAACGCGCTATGTGGATAAGAATTTCGACATGGACATTTATAGGACTTGTATTGTTGAAAATACAATTCCACGAGCCAAATTGCTGGCAATTCGTTCTCTTCAAATACAGGAACTTTACTGTAAATGTAGAAAAAATTATCAAGAGTACCATTTCCAACAAGGTCTATGTTTGTCAAGATGGTGTGACTACCCCTCCCCTTGGACACTATTTAACTTCAGACCGGGCCGAGTGTGTTACCCATAGGGAAAGTCTCGGTTTAAATAAAGTCCTGTAAATCATTTCCTAAAAAACCTTTGGGGGGGGGGCCTCGAGGCGAGGGGGGGGGGGGGGGGGGGGGGCTCGCGGGCGGGGGTTGGGGCCTCGCGGCACGCGGGGGGCGTCGCCAGCGGGGGGTGCACCGCCACAATATGAAAGTTATCTTTTTGACTTAGAGCAGATTTTTTTTGTAAATGTTTCATTCAAAAAGTGATATTTTTTTTCAAGTGCTCTCTAATTTAATGTTGTATTTTTTTTTCTCTATAAATAAACAAAAAAAGTATTCAAGTGTTTTTTCTCTCTGTGTGCCATTGTAAATGTTGTATTTTTTTTTATTATTATAAATAAATTTAAAAAAGTGTATTTTTTTTTTTTAAGTATTGTTACTTTTATGTATATAATAAAAAGAAAAATATGATTCTTTATTCATCTTCTTGTAGAACAGAGTAGTAGTAGTAGGGAATTATTTAGTCATTAGACAATTAGGGTCTACAGTTAGTTGTCCAGGTGAACTGTTGAAGGGAACATGTATCAATTTAAACAACCATTCAGATCGTTTCTGTGTGGGCCCTCAATGTCGGGCAAAACAACACTCTTAACTAAAATAATTAAAAATTGCAAAAATGTTTGCGGAAAAGCCGAAAAAAAATATTCTATTGCTATAGTATTTGGCAGGAGTCATACGATAAATAAAAGCAATTGCTGCCACCATGGGGTCGGTGCAGATACAGTTCATACAGGGACTTGATGTTTTCAACATTATTGAACCAAACTCTTGGCTGATCATTGACGATCTGGCTGAATCTATTGAACAATGGTAGCAGCGAATTCTGCAATTGTTCACTGTTCGCTCTCATCATGAACAGATTTCCGTTACTCTGGTTCTACACAATCTCTTTCATCAGAGAAAATGTATGCTAACACTTGCTTTGAAACTGCACCTACTATATCATCTACAGAGTTGTTCGTGATTCTAGCTCGCTAATAACCCTCAATAAACAAATCTATCCAGGTGCTCCTAATTTCTGCTCTCAGCATACAAGCAGGCAACTAATAAACCCCACGGTTATATTCCTATTGGATATTAATCAAAATACACCCGAGGATATGCGTTGTAGTCACAGATATTTTCGACAATGAAATTACAGTATATCTCCCCATGAACGCTAAAAAGACCTATTAGTCGCTATCATGACACTGAAGAAAGCACATGAAATAGGCACTTGTTTTCAGTTCTAAGCACTTCAAAACCTCAGCTTAGAAAAGCAATACTCAAACATGGTATTGACAATGATTTCATTAATCTAATATCTGAACTTTGTTTTAAATTTGACCGAGGGTAATGTTCAATTGCCAGAAGTAGTTAAGCAACAGGCAAAGCAACATCGTTCCATTGTACGTACATTGGCCTCTAAAAAGAAACGAAAGAATTTTAAAAGGAAGCGACTTCTTCAGGGAGCGGTAGCTTTTTCACACTTTTACTGCCAATAATTGCAGGGCTTGTAAACACGTTTTCTCTAGATGGCAAACCCCTATAAATTGACTCCAATAGAACTCGCTCTCTCACCCGTGGAACACTTTGAGGACAATCTGAGTAAATTCCTTGACAATGAAACTATTGAGGATGATAAAAAACTGATTTTACTTCAAGATTGGCACTTCGCCGAGTGGACAAACACAGGTCCTATCGATCGAAGCCCACTGCTGCTGCTGCTGATCCCAAAAAGGAATCATCTCCTCAAGAGTCTGCTGCTGCTGGAACCCAATTAAAGAAGGAGGAATTGGATTCAATTGTATTGAAAATTGGAAATCTAATGCCTTCTCATATCGTGAACAAAGTAAACGACTCCTAACCTATCTCTTGGAAAGTGGTCAAATTCAAGTTGAGAGCAATGGGGAAAGGATTATAATTCAGGGCAAGAGCTATAATCTACTTGTTTTAATGTATGACATGGTTACAAATCGTAAAGAACTATTATCTTTTGACACTCATCTATACAACTTTCTAAATACATTAAACTTCCCCAAAAGTCTTATTGGCAATAGACAAATTCTAAAAAAAATTAAATGAACCTGCATCATCATCATCATCAACATTAAAATATGAACTTGAAGAAGAAGAAGATCTTAAATCAATTTTGGAAAATACTAGCACACCACTGATAGCTAGACAAAAGCGAAGACGTATCAAGTCAACGTCACCACCAGCAGCCAGTATACAAAAGGGTAGCGGATATTACACAACGTGTTTTACGTTCAAAATGGCTGAAGTTCTGAAAGGTGTTTATGAAAAATATTGGCGAGGCGGGGAGTTTAAGTTCCCCCACCACTCTTTCCAAAGTCACGGGTGTTCGCACTAAAAGTGTACAAGACTATCTACAAAATGAATCAAGTTACACTCTGCATAGAAATCATAGACTTCGTGCCAATCAATATCGAAAAACTAAAGCCTTTTACCCATTGCATATAATGCAAGCAGATCTCCTGACTCTAGATGAGCTTCAAAGACGTCACAATACACCGTACAAGTACATTCTACTTGCAATCAGTGTTTTTAGTCGCTATGGCATATGCAATTCCATTGCGATCAAAGAGAGGTGTTGAAGTTGCTCAGGCCATTGAAAGTATTCTCGAAAAGGATTCATATAAAAAAATTCAAACGGATCGCGGTAGTGAATTTGTTAATCCTCATGTTGCAAAAGTACTAGAGAAAATATAGTACACTGCTCTATCATAGTCATAGTCCTATAAAGGCTGCATTGGCCGAACGATTGATAAGAACTAATTCGACTTTTAATCTCAAGATATTGTACATTGAAAAATACATCGACTTTTATTCATGATCTAGATAAAATCATGTTTTATTTATAATCAACGACCTCACCGATCATTGTCCAACTCTACACCAAACGGAAGTTCATCATTCTGATCGTGATACAATTGACACCTTTCTTAAACAATATTCCAATGAATCAAATGTCAAGAAGTAGAAAAAATAAATTCAATGTTGGTGATACTGTTAGAATTAATAGAACAACTAATGTTTTTGAAAAGGGAATTACTTGTGGTCCACAAACTTTTTAAAGTGGCAAAAATCCTAGACAACTAAGCCCATAACTTTATCGCCTGCGTGATACCAAAGATGAGAGATTCTCTGCGGCTTTTATGACTATGAACTACAATAAGTTAAAAATGCTAGTGAAATCTACCAACTTGAAAAGATATTAAAGACCGTACTGTCAGGGGTAAGAAACAGTTACTTGTTCGGTGGCTAGGATACAACTCTGATTTTAATTCTTGGATCAGTGTTGAAGATATTGAAAATGCCCAATGATTTCTATGTAACTTTCATGTCCAACGTTTCCGATCCTCTCTACAACGACTTGAATACGAGCAAGTGATTTTTGGACAAAACTCTCCCCGCATCAAATGTGACGGTGCATATGAAGTGGCTCTTGTCGACTGTTTTCTCAAAAATACCTATGACATCCTGAGAAAAGGATCGTGTGTATGATATAAAAGTTATACCATTCGATTGGACTATGAATGGGTTGGGCTATGTCGACTATGAATGGGGTTGAAGCACTTAAACCTAGTGACTATCCACATGTCAGATTGAAATATATTGAATATGATAATATGGGAGATTTGTGTCGTACAATCAATAGAAAAAATATCATATCGCAGGAATAGTAAATTCCATTATTAATTATTCATTGGAACATGATAGGATTTACATTAGCTCACCTGTTGACACTGAAACATTATTCTCAATGATAATCTGAGAGATATTCTTGGCTTTAAACAGAATATGATCCATGGGAAAAATGCTGGCACAACCGTTTACAGGATTGAATCAAGTTATTTTTGCTGATTATCCACCTGGTTTCGCCTCGGACTCTTGCATATTTCTCTATGCATCCTTTGTGGAAACGTCGAGAGTCGGTACTTCAAATGTCCCCCTCCTACGTGTTCTTGAACGAAAAACAACTCATGAACATGTTCATCACTATATTTAAAGCATCTTCAGTATGTTCCTGTAAACACTTCGTATTTGGAACTCTGCCAGTTAAAACTAAGAAAAGAATTGGGTGAACCTCTTGGCAATAACAAAAGGCTTAGCAGTGATTACATGTCATTTTCGACCCATTGTCAACGAACGGCACAATCACCTAAAATGAACATAGAAGAATTCCATTTGTCTGTCCCGATATCGATTGTTATGTTGGTGCTTTGAGTCCACGTCAAATAGGCAATGGATTGGACTACTACAGGGGCGTACTACAATGTCTGGCTATGTTCTTGGTAGCTGGTTTGCTAGGCTATTTCGTTCTGCACTATCCATTGCCAGAAAATTATCTTGTACCTGCTGCATCAAATTTTGCTGCCTCCAACACTACAGGACTGAGGGGTCGGGCAAAGAATTTCAAGGAGACGTTTTAAGGAAAATATTAGATCTTCAAGCAAAGAGCCGTTGGTGAACAATTAAATATCAAACAAAATGGGGGAGGATTGAAAAGAATGCGTTTTGCGTCATTCACTCATCAGTCTCTACCAGGCGGAAGCAAAGACTCAACAAGGACTTTGAGAAATAAAAAACGAAGGCCAATAAGAAGAAGAAAAGAAAAGATTGTTAGATCAAAGAAGGATTTCTTCTCTTAGATGACTTATCTCCCCCACAAGGAATCATATCCATCAATCAGTACCTCATTGAATTTATTCAATGCTGAAAAATGTTGATGTCAGTGTCAAGTCATGGCTACTATGAACAACTTCATCCCCAACTAACCCCTTTCGGAGAATATACACTTTCAATATTTCCAATGAACGACTATTTCATGATTTGTCGTCAACATTTATTGATTGAAATGTTGTGGTGAAGAAAAAAGTCAGATAATATAACTCCAAATGCCGGCGATGGTCTCTCCTATGAAAACTATATTCCACACAACCTATTCAAACAAATAATGTATTTATTAATGGAGCATTAGTTGAGCACTAGCAATAATTTATCAAACTATGCTAGTTACATACAATTTATGATGATGACGCCAAAGGCGTACAAGGAGATGACGAGGACATCTTTGGGGCTATGATATCGAACAGGTGTTGATACTTACGGTTGAGTTGACTACTGCAGAATGACCCAGGAGTATCATCTAGTTGGAAAAATTAAATCATGAGATATTCAATATACCCAATGGCTACCCCCAATTTCAACATTGACATAAAGTTACAGATTGGCACTATCGAATTTCATTTGAGAAAAACACTTCCTGCAGCACCGCGATTTAAATGTCATTATCACATCGGCAATTCTCCATGTCCGAAACACAACAAGTTATGAGCTCTCTGTTGGCATTGGCAGTGGAAAAGCTAAGAGCCAATGGCAACAAACATTAAAACTTCTTGTCCCACATACAATCACCAATCAACGTCACATTGCCACCGGTTCTCGTAGCTATAGGCGATTCATGCTTTTATCAATGGAGAATAGCCCTCAAAATTGGCCTTTGGCCTTGTTGAAAAGTGGCAGTGCCGTTGGATCCTGGACTGAATCCCCTCATGATTTTAATTTGTTCGGTCTATCTAGACTTAGTGTGGCAAAAGGTAGAAAGTATTCCACTGTACACTCGATCATTTTTGATAAAAAGTCCTATAGAAACTCTGGACCGAGTTGACCATGCAATCCGCTAGATCATGACTCTCAACTATTTAAAAATGGAATAACCGAGTCAATGTTTTTCAAAAAATTCATGGGGTTATTGTTTTGGACTTGTTCAGGGCACACAGGATATGAGTATAGTACGAACAGGGAATGTACGTTTAGAAGTGTACATTTGCCAATGCTCTGACTCAGAGTATCGCCACGCTAATATCACTGAGTAAATTTGACAACCTATTTGGGAAATTACACCCGATGGCGAGTGTTTCTACTAGACCTTGCACCATGAAGACAAATCAAAATAATCAATGCATTGAGTATTGGGATTCCGTACCTATCCCAGTACAAGTCCTATTGCCATACCTTCGGACTTCATTGAAAAAAATTCCAATGTTTGTTAACAAAACACTAGATCATTGTTAATAGGCAGTCCAATGAGCTTTGAAGGACCGGTCATGGCTATGCCATCTTTCAAAAAGATTAGAATATTGAATTTTTTGAATCCTCTTGAGCCTATTGTCATAAATTGCTACTACGGCCATACATCAGCAACTTTATTGAAAGCAGTTGGAAAACTATTATTCAAAATCAACGAAGAGTACAGGATTTAACGACTATGACATTGTGGCTTTCATGCACTACTCTTTGTGCATGTTCAGATGTTGCGGCTATACCCTACAAGCCGTTTCTCAACATAATACGTTGACACCTTACCTCGATTGGAACGACTTTCTAGTGGAAAAATATACTTACAAGTGTAATTTAATATTGATTTGTTAGTCGCCCTATAGAATAAAATGTTCAAAGATGGTATGTGAAATTGTTTATTAATAAAAAAAATTTCTATAAAGGATAACACGACTTTTTTCTTACTCTTTAGATTTCATCCACTACTAGGTATTTGTCGACAAACAATTAGTGCAGGTAGATTTATCGAATTCACAGTGGACTGAATCCTGATGGTACTGCAATGTCAGGGTCACATTTTTCTACAGTTAGAGTGTGGACTTCACTCTTGTCACTATCTCTTTGTATAGTCAATGCATACGATTCTCATTAATTCTATAGAAGTCACAGTTACAATTTGTGTATTGGAAGCAATTTAAATAAACAGTGTCTCTCAAGTGTTGAATCACATTCCGTCACGGCCCAAATAACAATCAGCGGGCTTATAAATCATAAACACCCATTGTCTTTCACAACCAATGACGTAGAAGAAGAAACCATATTCCTCGGTTGTTGTACAGCGCGTTGAATTCGATGACCGGGTTCCTCCTCCCAGAACAATCTTAAAAACCACGACGAATACCAGTCTCCGTAGCAATAAAACTAAAACACGGTTAGGATTTCTTTCCCAATCATACCGGGATATGTACTCCTCCCACTGCTTACATTTATCATAATGACAATTAGAGCATAGGTTAACCTCCTAGGATGAGATTCACACACCTCTTCAAGACAGGAAATTACAACCTTTAATTTGTACAGCATCATTCCTATATGCAATTTACACCGGGTTGCATAATCTACACTTTTTCATCATACTCATCAACATTGTGCAATTCTCACATGAGGACCAGTCTGACCCAGTGAGTAAACTACATAGTGGATAATTGCATGGAACATTTTGTCATGTGTTGACGCGATCTCACTGCCACAATGAAACTGAGCTAGCAACATCAAAATTGTCTGAGATAGAGAGAGACGAAGAGGAGTAAATCATCCTGGAGTACAATCTTTCTATTGAAAAAAAAGTCCTAAATTGCTAAACTAATGTTTAAAAAGCATATCCAACAATCTCATTTTGCCGTTGTCGTGATCAATATATAAATAAATTGTGTAAATGCATGTGGGGCACAATGTAGAAGCTTCATACAATAGTCTAATGATGGAGAATCAGTTGTCATTATATCGACATAGTATAGCTCTAGAAAATTGTCCATCCTAGGAACAAACGTTTTCCATAAGAACTAGATTTCCGCATGATTCGCACATTTCTCACAATCTATCCCATTGTTTTAGAGTCCCTAACTCTCTCACAACCAACTTCAGAACTAAACCAGAATTTTTTTGTTCTACTCTAAAAAATATACGCTAGTCTACAATAGAAAGAAAAAAAATACCATCGATTTAGAACACATTTTATTGCAACATAATTTACAATAATAAGAATCACTGATGCATTTCGTTCTCATCAATATATTTCGATTAGGACATCTAATGCTGACCGAAGTTTATTTATATGGAGAATATTCACTTTTCCAGCAAAAACATAGCTGCTCCTCTGCTTAAATTTTGCTTAATGATATCACGTATCTAGCATACATCGTGTCCCATTCAAGACATAGTCTACAACCAGCAGTTATTTCCACAGCCACATTGGGTACTCTCGTGAATCTGTTTCTGCTGCTGTTGTCGGACCTCCATCATTAATCTCCAATAATGTAAATGCATCCCACTCATTTTTCCTCGACTAATATCCTCGCAATAAACTATTCTCTTTGAATTCAATTCTCTACTACTATGAATTGTAAAGAAAACTATTCCTTTTATTCAAATCCCAATCACAAATCAAGTTATACTCACTTCTCTTTGAAAGGTGTAATGCCCGGTAGAAAGTTTTACCTATATGCATGGGGATAGTCACTCTCTTTGGAAAAACCAAACCAGCCAAATACCCAACAAACAAGATTATACTCATCAAACTAAGATTAATTACCCATTAACCAGATTAATACCTAACCAGAAACCTGTTTGGTACAGGGGCGCAGGCAAATCAAATATGTGGTTACTAAACTGACAAGTCATTCAGCAGGATAACCATATGGAAAGTATAGTTGGCAGTTGCACAGCCACTAGGGCTAATACAATCTTGCACACCATTAAGGACAAATACTTTTCTTTTTCAGCAAATTGGAATAGTCACTAGTTATTAGACGCAGTCACTAAACCCAATATTCTTTTTCGGCTTGGGGTCCAATGGCCGCCGCTTCACATTTGCTAACCATCGCCGAACTCCAAAAGTCTCAGTCCATCAGCCTGAACTAATGAAATATGCTAGCTCAGAAATTGGGTCTCAGTCAACCCAGCCTGAATGGTTGAAATACACTAGCTCATACCTGGGGGGTCCTCAGTCCACCAGCCGGGAATGGTTTGAAATCCACTAGCTCATAATTGGGCTCTCAGTCTACCAGACTGAATGGGAGGCTTGAAATTCAATAGCTCAGAATTGGGGCCTGTGTCTACCAGCCTGAAGGTTTTGAAATCTCACTACCTCAGACTTGGGGTCTTAGTCCACCAGCCTAAATGGTTTGAAATCCACTAGCCATCTCATCTCATACCATACACTCAGTGGCGTCAACTGATTCATCGCTAACCTTCTCTAACCCAAAAAATTGTTTTTCATTTTCAAATGGGTTGCCATGTCCACAGCTTCCATCGCTAACCATCGCTAGCCCTAGTTTTTTTTCAATGTGGCATGTCCACCGCTTTCATCGATCCGCTAACCATCGCTAACCCAAAAGTTTCAGTTCATCAGCCTAAATTGTTGAAATCCACTAGCTCAGAAAATTCGGGTCTCAGTCCACCAGACTGAATGGTTGAAATCCAACTAGCTCATAATTGGGGTCTCAGTCACCAGCCTGAATTGTTGAAATCCACTAGCTCATATTGGGGTCTTAGTCAACCAGCCTAAATGGTTGAAATCAACTATCCATCTTATCTTATACAATACACTCGGCGGCAGTCCACCCTTTCTATCGCTCACCATCACTAACCCAATTTTTTTCCATTTTCAAAATGGAGTCCAATGTCCCCACTGCTTCCATGGATAACCATCGCAACCCAAAAGTCTCAGTCCACCAGCCTGAATGGTTGAAGTCTACTATTTAAATCTAACTCTAATAGTATTAGATTAACTAAAATTAGGTTCAAATTGCAATTATGGTTCAATAGATTGTCAAATAATTTTTTTTGTCATTTTTGTACCCAAAATATACTTCTGAGTAGCGAATCTTCTGAAGAAATTATTAAAGATTAAAAAAAAAACCTTTTAAAATACATATCTTATTATTCTTAGCAGTACTTCAACTAACTTTTACCATAATTTTGTGTGCTGCCCTCCCCGCAAATACTAAAATATATAGGCCTAATCAGAATTAATCCTACTTATTTTTCAATGAATTTACCATGCTTGATTTTTTCTTTAAGTTTATTCAACGACTAAGGAGGAAAGCCTACGTCAATTTAGCAATGATGAAACTCATGGAAAAAATAATATTTAACTTGAGCTATATATTTGCACATTAAGAGAGAGGTTAAGTAAAAGGAGGCAGTTTTAGGATGATATAAATAAAATAAAAAGTAATCAAAATAAATTTTCCATTTTTCATTTAGCCTACATAAGGGCGCTATTAATACATAAACATTTTTAGAGACTAAATTCTTTCTCTATAGTATGGCAAAAAATATCCAATAAGAAATGAACTTACGGTATCCGTTTAATTTTTTTTTCAAACGGTTTCAATAACTTACACTATTTGTATAACTGTATATAGAAATTTTGAGGGGACGTTAAGACACATCAAATATACTAATTAGAACTAGATAAAGAATTGGCTATACAACTACTCCCAGAAATTCTCTCAAACTGAAAATGCTAAAATAAAAAAATTACTGCCATATTTAAAATAAGGTTAAAATCCATACTCTGCTATATGATTCAAAATTGCTTTTGGCACACAGAATCCTATTAGGTCAATTCCAACAGTCCTGACCTCTCTGTTTCAGCAGGTGGAATGGTCTAAACACGCCTTATTGAAACTATTTTTTTCAAATGCATTCATTGTTGTCAATCGCTGTCCACAAGTAACTTATGCAAGCTGTCCATTATTCATATTTAAGTTTTTATCAAAGCGGTAATCGTACAACTTTGAAAAAGCCTCATTCGATTTAATCAAAAGTTCTAGTTTCGTTTTTTAAAATCAAGAATAATCGGAGAGTAAGCAGTCCCCCCCCCATGCATTAAAAAACCAGAAAATTTTGCAATCAAAACAAATAAAAATTAATTAAAAAAAACTATGCAGAAAAATAATTTTTTCCAAGAAAAAGTAAAGCGCCATGACGCAGTAAATTTTAGGCTTCAGCAGTGAGTGTGATACCCAAACTCTTGTTTGTAGTTATTTTTTATTCGATTCAGGCTTGATTTGCGTATTCAATTGAAGTTTCACTTGTTCTAAGATTTATTTATTCATTTACATTAATATCTATTGTATGTTTGCTTGCATTGATTGTTTTATTTAGTTTCTGTTAGTTTTAAGTTTCATTTATACCTTTCAATGGCTAAATATTTTTTTCGTCTTAAGCTTTATTTTCGTATTCAGTCCAAACATTTAGTCCGCTTTAAGATCTATTTATTCATTCGTATTATTAATTGTTGTATGTTTTTTGTTATGACTGTTTATTTAATTTCTGTTCGTTTTGGGTTTCATTTATTCTTTACATAGTAATTTCTGGTCGTTTTTGAGTTTGAATTTAACAGGTGCTTTGTATCTGCCGAGCTTAAGTTTAAAATGGCCTTTACTTTTCTTGAAAAACTTTTTTTGGATTTTTTTTTAATTAATCCCGGAAAGAAGATATCCAGGTGTTCTTAGTATTTCTCCAGTATTAAAAAATATTTCAGCGTGTCACATCAAAATGGATGCTACACATTACTGACATTGAAAGTTATTAGCGAGATGGAACCGAGAGTGCCTGAAGTAGCAGTGGACCATTGCAAGGGGTTGCTTATTACCTTTGAATGGGACAATATGTACGCAGGATATGTTACATCATGAAGAAGTTCAAGTCGGCAAAAACTATTATGCCTTTGCAGCTAAATTGAATTATAGTACATATACAGAGACTACACGACGGATTAAATGTGTTAGGAAATATATTGAAGAAAAGAATTTATAGAAAATTGTTTGTTACTAGCAATTTTACTCTCTGTTTGGTATGAGAGTGTTAAAATGGCTAGATTTGAGAACCTGAAAATTTATGTAATCTAGTAAAAATTAGAAAAAATTTTAATTTTAGATGACAAATTTCAGGAATTATCTCTTCTACGGGGAATATTTTCTCGAGAAATGCTTAACAACACAATGGGACTAATTTTCCATCTTTAAACTATTCATGAAACTTTGCCGTCATTCTTCAGCTACTTTTTTGCTCAATTTTTATAGATAATTAATTGAGGACAAAACAAAATGATATTGTTGTTTTGCTCTTATCCACTACTCTGATGCCATTTTTTGACGTCCCTAGAAGCAAATTTTATTGATCGTGAGTCAGTTTCTTTTGGAAGTGAGACAGGTCAACATCGAAAAATCTTTTACACATGTACAATGTGTTGTCCATGTCATTAAGATTTAATGTCGCTCCTTAACTTTCAGTTAAAAAACTTGTTTTTTTATATTATTTTTGAACGTTTTTGAAGAAAATACAGGTTTGTTGATCTGGCTCACAGTACCTGAATAACTAAAACAAATTTTCATATAATTTACTTTTATTTTGGTTAAATGGCTTTCTCGAAACTTGTTTCATTTTATTTACGAACGTTTTTATTAGTAATAATATACGTAACTTACGAATTAACTTACGTAAACGAACTTTTTATATTCATATATTTTTATTAAATATATTAGGGGGCTCTAGCCCCCTAGTCAATACCTTGCTCTTTAAGCGAAAGTTCAAATTTTGTTCCAATTCCTTAAAAATGACCGCTCATTTTTTCAAAGGCCTTTAATATAGAATAAATAGCTCTTATGAAAGTACTAAAAAATCTCTGGCTTAGAAGTGAGGTATTGACTAGGGGGTGAACCCAATCCTATATGTAATAATTATCTGTTCGTTTAAAGTTTTGATGTTGCTGCTGTTGCAGTTGAAAAACTTGTTTTTTTTTTTATATTTAATTTCTGATCTTTTTTTAAATAATTGCTGGGAAGTCCGGCGTCGTCCCCTTCATGGCAAATGTCCCTTCCCCCATGAAAAACTTTCCTTCATAGAAAGATCCTCCTACATGACCTCTTGACCCCAGGCACGTACGCAGGAATTTGTTTTGTGGGGGCGGGGGCTAATCGTTCAAAACCCATTCATTCTGTGAAAAAATTAGAAAATTATGGGAAAATGGAAAAAATCGTGAGATTTTGGGGGGGGGGGCGGAGGCTCCCCCTCCTTTGCCGTACGTCTCTGCCCAACCTCCCCCCCCCACTACGCAGGAAAATCTCCCTGAAAACGTTGGTACGGTATACTTCCCAATAACCAATACTATATGTTAACATTGGGTAAAAGTTCATAGCTTTCCGCCCT